>PVJX010001795.1:109469-148765 GCA_004027295.1 Dolichotis patagonum | reverse complement strand
TGGTTTTTTTTTTTTTGAGGTTTTGTATTGTTTCTACCCTTTTTTCTGTATTGCTTTTTTTCTCTTTAAATAAAATTTAAAAAAAATAATATGACATACGTGGTCACTGTCACCAGCTCCTGAAATCACGGTGTGTTGGAGGGGGAGGAAAGGTGTCAGGCTAAGCCTTGGACTGGGATGAGATGTTGACAGCCCCTGCTGCTCCCTCGCACCCTACTTTTTCATCTCTATGTCTTTTGACTGTCAGATTGCGAGTAATTCTTTGGTAAAATAAGTAAACTTTCTTACACTTACTCTCCATATGCCATCTTCAGAAGAATCCAACCTTAGCCTAACGTGAGGTTTGTTTAGCTCCTTTCTTTCCTCTAGTCATTGGAATGTGAACAAAATACCTCAGAAATAGGCAGTGAAAGAAAGAAACTGGAACCTTCACCCTATCTGGCAGTGGTTGCAAAGGCCCATTCTTCCCATTTTTACCTGCCATCTCCTATTATTTTAGAGCACCAAGGAGTGCTGGGGACGCAAGGCTGGGTGGAGCGTCACCTCTAAGCCCCACCGGCCAAACATGGAGGTTGGGCACAGAGTCCAGTCAGTGGACCTTGCTCTCACAATCACACAGGTCTCTGGGTTAATGAGTCCCACCTATTCCCCACTAGCAGAATGACCAAGACCCACACGAATTATCTCTAACATGCTGGCCAGGTTCCAAAACAGCTCTGCCTCGAAGGTTCCAATCCTGAACAGGAGAGGGCCCAGGCTGACCCTAGCCTTCACAGGAGGTGCTGTGAGGCTGGGGCGCTTGTCTCCCCTCCACTGTCAGCGTCCCCCTAGTAGCCAGGGCCTCAGGGCTCCAAACACGGATCCTGCGACCGGCCCCCGCGAGTGTAGACCAGAGCGGCTGGCGCGGGGCCTCAGCATGGGGGGGGGGGGTGCTGCACCCCGGCTCTCTCGGACTCCAGCGCTCCCGCGGGAGCCTTTGCATCGTATTTTGTTAGCCCCAGATTGGACCCTAGGGCATCACATTGCAAGCTCCAGCGTCTGGAAGTCCCAGAAGCGCCGGCCCTGCGAGGTGTGGCGAGGGCTTTCTTGGGGTCGCGCCCTCGAGCCCCCGCAGAGGGCAGCACCCGGCTCTCTACATCCCCCCCCCCGCCTGCACCCCCTGGCGCGTCGCGGGCTGGCGCCTCACCTTCAGGAAGTCCCCGCGCGTGCAGTCGATGGACACCAGGTCGAAGCGGATGGACAGCAGCTCCTCCGCCTCGCCGATGAAGAAGGCGGCGCAGTGCAGCTGCGGCCGCGCAGCGGTGAAAGTGAACTGGCCCGGCAGGCTCAGCATGTCCAGGCACCCTGGGGACGCGGAGCGGGTCGGGCGCAGGGCTCTCGCCCCGCTCCAGCTCGGCAGCCCTGGCTCCGCGCCCCGCGGCGCGTCCTCCCCGCTCCCCCAGGAGGGGACGGAACCGCCCCCAGGCCCCCCGCCGACCCCGGGACCCCGGGACGCCACTCACGCAGCGCGCGGCGGTACTGCTGCTCCACGGCCAGGTCCCGCTTCGGGCTGGCGCTGAAAAGCAGGAAAGGGTCGTAGTCCGCGGCGTCCTGCAGCTGGCGAGGAAAACGGGTCAGTCCGGAAAGTTGAAGGCGTGGGCAGGAAAGTGCACCAGACGCGGGGCAAAGTGAGCGGAGAGCGAGTCCGGGTCCCGGGGTCCCCGAGCCTTCCCGTCACACCGGACCTCTCCCGCGGCCGAAGGAAGGCTGCCCGGTGTGCAGAGCAGGGGACCCGCCGGGCTGGGAAGGCGAGGCGGGGGCAGGACCCAGCGGACCGAGGCCAGGGCCGCCCCATCGGAGGCTGCGAGCGGAGGCAGCCCGGCCACCCTCACCCGAGGGCCGCAGCGGGTCAGTGCGGGACGGCTCACCTCCAGGTACCGGCTGTCTCCTCTCAGAGCCGCCAGGACGAGGAGGACGAAGTGACACTGGAGTTTGTGGCTGGGTGGCATGCTGGCCTTCCTTCGGCCGCCTGTGAGCTCTGTTCCAGAACCGGGCTCTCCTTCCTGCACCTGCCCCGGCTGAGAGCCAGAAGCTGGCAGGGTCCCTTTGCTAGGTCCCTTTTATAGAGCGCTAGGCAGGCGAGGCTCTCTGCCCCTTGCTGCAGGAGCTTAGTTACCATGGGTTACCCTGTCTCAGTGACAGAGTGCGTGGTGATGACGAGGGTCCTGCTCTGTCACAAATTTTCAGCGTGGCCCCGCGTTATTCACCAAGAATGATATCAGTCCCTCCACCTTAGTGAACTAAAAGGGTAGGAGAAAGAATGAGGCAGGGACAAAGACCGAGGGAGGACATTTCACTCGACCTGCCAAGAGCTACATTGTATTCTCCTGTGGACATTCCGGGAATTTTTAATTTTGCAAAGCAGAGTGACAGTGACAAACATGCCTAAAATACCAAAACATTATCATGCAGCCTTGTCACACAACCTTGAGGGGAATCATGCTGCCAAGCGTCAGTGTAGAACTCATGAAGTCGCTCTTGGTAAATAATTTGAGGCAATTTCAGCTCCAAAACTACTCCAAGTCTGGTTTTGCAGAATATTGCAGTAATGCAATTACAAGCTTTCTTCCTGTCCCTTAATCTTTGCTTTGTCCCAGTCCCCTTTCTTGTAAGCATTTCCTTATGGAAAGCTGACTCTCTGTGGTGTCCATGGACTCTGGATGTCTGCTGAGCTCTGGTCCATCTGAACCACCCGAAGTGTCATCCATTCCAGGTAGGCAAAGACCTGGATTACTGTGACATGCCTGTAGCAAGAACTGCAGAGAAGCTTTATGATCACTGCTTGCAAGCAAATGTGTGAGCTGAATCCACTGGCTCAGGGATCAGGCGTGAGGAAAGTACAGGCTGATCTCCTGTGATACAGAGAGAAGAGCACTGCTTCTGTTTGGGTCCAGAATTGTGGCAAATAGGGAAATGTTAAGCTCTGGCTTCCCTGCCCATCCAATATAGATGCTAAGCATTGTTATTAAAACTATCACACAGAACAGGGCCATGTCATAAGGTTTTAATGAAAGGAAATAGCTATTTAAATACTCAAAACTAACAGTGATCTGCCTAGTGGTGTCAGAACTTGATATTTTCATACTCAAGACAATTCTGAGCTCTGCAGGGGCGCACATAGTTGTTTAATCAAGAGGCCTCCCCACAGTCCAACTTCTGTAAACAGTCCTCAGAAGAGGACCTGAAGGTCAAGCACTGGCTACCACCTCCTTCTGCCCAACCCTGCAACTGTTTAGATGTTGGAATTTTACAAAGAGTACAAATAAACCCCAGAGGAAGAAAAGAGAAAAACAAATGCCTCCACCTCCTTGCTTGGGCAGAGTATGACAGTCTGTCTTCAGGTCCATGTCCCACCTAGTCTGTGTGCAGAGCACGTGACCTCCCTCCTGTCTCCACCCCCCCGCCTCGCCACCCCTCCATCAGCCTCACCTCAACTTGCCTCAACATGGGGCAGCCTGCAGCACAGCCCCACACTTGGAGACTTCTGTTTTCCCTCTCTGGGTCTGGCTCCTTGATCACCCTAGCTCAGGGCTTCTTATTAGTACCACCGAGGAGACCGATCTCCAACCTGGCCTTCACTCACACACACAAACCACGTCCCCAGTGCCTTTCATTGCCAGCGCTGGAATGAATGAGGGCAGACATAAGACTGACAGGCAGTATCTGACTGCCTGACCGTCCACAGGAATGCACAAGAGGAGCCTAAGTGGACTTCACGCCACCAAATCCTGGGTAGGGAAATGCAGATGATGTGATACCAGCTTGCAAATATCTACTAAACCATTAGAAATTTTGTTTTAATTAAGGATAATTAAAGGATACAGACTGGGACCCATGAAGGAAAACTAAAGAGATAGAATCGGAAGACAGAGAAGCCAGGTGGCCGTTTCCATGAGCAAAAGAATATAAAACAGGCTTGGGAGAAGTTGAAATGCAAGAAGGATTTGGATTGGACAGAGAAAAAGGTTGTGGATAACAAACATGCCTATGTTTGAGGACTCAGGATAAATTGTTTTCATGGACAGAAAATAGTTAGCTTAGTATTTGAAAGCTGTTCAGTAAAATTAACTGTGTTGTTTTTTGTGTGTTTGTTTTGTTTTGTTCTTTTGATATTTGTTCTGAGTAAACTCAGAATCCTTAAACATACTGATCAGAAATTATCTATGAAAATTATCTATGTCTATTCCTTTAAAATATTTTACTTTTCCTTCAGACTTTTCTAGACATTTTCCCCAGTGTAGCTGTTCTATAGTCCTTAGTAGATGTTTTTGGTTTCTGATCTATTGTTGGGCAGAGTTAAAGTTTTCTTCTTAAGGACAGCTAAGGCGGTTTTTCCTTCACAAAGCCTCAGAGGGGGCTGTCACAGCATCAGAGCCAGACTCAATCTGTGAACATGGAGGAAGGGCAGGCAACATTTGAAATTGTACCCAGACTGAAAAGGTAAGCAGGTAACTTGTAAGTAGCATAGAGAAAGACTTGTGACCCTGAAAAGCATGTTCCAAAGTG
Source organism: Dolichotis patagonum (assembly GCA_004027295.1). NCBI lineage: Eukaryota > Metazoa > Chordata > Mammalia > Rodentia > Caviidae > Dolichotis > Dolichotis patagonum. The sequence goes on along the minus strand of PVJX010001795.1, from coordinate 144,220 downwards.
TCCTCGTAACAACCGAGCTCAAGCTTGTGACAACTCTGCTCAAGTGTATGCATGGAGGTGCTGGTATTGGCAAACCTCATATCTCTCCCTATTTCAGGGTCCTGGGACCCACTAAGCATTCCCCACCTGTGTTCCTTCATTTCTCTCGTTGAACTTCACCAACACATGCCTGGAAGAACTTCTTTTCATCTTCTCCTACGTGTTAAGATGCTGGAAAATGAGACATTAGAGTGAGAATTAAAGATGATTGAATAGAACCCATCAGCTGGTTAACCACAACACAGCTGTTTCTGGTTGCTTCCCACATGTCCTTTTCATTGTATTGTGGTAAGAAAGCAACACGAAATCTAGTCTCTCAATTTAAGTGCACAATGATGGGCACAATGTCGTACAGCAGACCTCTAGAACTTAGAGGCAGAGTTGCTCATGTAACTGAAACTTTATACCGTTTGAGTTTGTACCCTTTTTCCCCCTCCACCCAGCTCCTACCAACCACTGTTCTGCTCTCTGCCCCTATCAACTGGCTATTTTATACACCTCCCCCAAGGAGACTCTTTGCAGTATTTGTCCTCCTGTGGCTGGCTTATTTCACTTAGCATAATGTCCTAGGTTCAGCCATGTTGCAGTACATGACAGAATTTCTTCCTTTTCATGCCAGAGGTAATACTTCATCATATGTGGAACCACAATTTAAAAAAAAAAATCTATCCCTAGACACTTAGGCTGTTCCCATATTGTGGCTATTGTGAACGCTGCAGTGAACATGGGGGAGCAGATATCTTTAGGATCCTGATCTCCGTTCTTGTGGATAAATAGCAGAAGTGTTGCTGGGTCATATGTAATTCTACTTCTAATTTTTTCAGACTCCTAGTGTTTTCTGCAGTAGCTGCACCACTTCTCTAGCCATCACAAACAGTGTGTAAGGGTTCTTTTTTCTCCACACACTCACCCACACACGTCATCCTTCATCTTTTGGACCACAGCCATCCTAACTGGTGTGAGGTATACTACTTTGTGGCTTTGATTTACATTTCTGTGATAGTCAGTGATGTCGGGCATCTTATCACATAGCTGTCAGCCATTGGTGCATCTTCTTATTTGAGTCATTTGCCCAATTTTTTAATCAAGTTATTTGGTGTTTTCATCTTTGTTGTTTTGCTATTGGGATTTTGTTTTATTTGCTTGGGACAGGTTCTCATTATATAGCCCAGGCAGTCTTGAACTTGTGACTCTCCTGTCTCAGCCTCCCAAGTGCTGGAATTACCAGGGTATGCCATCATACCAACCTTTCTAGTGAGTTATAGGAGTTCCTTACACACTCTGGAAATCAACCTGTTTCAGATATATGGTTTGCAAATGTTTCTTTCCCATTCTATAAATTAGCTTTTCACACTATGGACTGTGTGAACTTTGCCATGAGGAAAATTTTAATTTGATTTGTTCTATTTGTCTATTTTTTATTTTGTTGCATGTATTTTTGGTGTCAGATCTGCAAAACCATTGCCAAGACCAGTATCATGAATCTTTTACCTATGTTTTCTTTTAGAAATTGTGAAGCTTCAAGTCTTATATTAAAGTCTAATCCATTTTAAGTTTGTGTATGATGTAAGATAAGGGTTTGACTTTTTTGCATGTGGGTATGCAATTTTCCCAATACTATTTATTAAAGATGCTACCCTTTCTTCTTGTATATTTGTGGGTGGGGAGGCTGGAGGGTTGATGAGTCTTGATCCCAGGGTCTTGTGAATGCTGAACACTCTACCCCTGAGTTACACCCTAGCCCCTTTCCACTGTGTATTTTTAGTATCTTTACTGCAGATGAGTTGACCATATATTTGTGAACTTATTTCTGGGTTCTTTGTTCTCTTGGTCCATATTTCTCTCTTCCCACCAGGATCATACAGTTTTAGTTAGCATAGTTTTATAAAATATTTTGAAATCAGGAAGTACCTAAAATGCCTTTTTGTTCTTTCTCAAAATTGTTTTTGGCTATTTGGGATTCTTTGTGGTTTCATATGAAGTTTAGAATATTTTTATCTCCATAAAATAAGGATTTATATTGCAATTATTTTTAACAGATAGGATTGAATTTTCATCTGTATTTGAAATCAGAAAGATAGAAACTAAGCAATGTTTTCTCATGAACTAGTGTAAGTCTGCCTTTGAATAAGACCCTGGCGTGCCAGCTATATGAAGATCAGGAGTGGGTGAAAGTTAAGACTTTGGAGGTTGCAGTTGGCTTACACCACACTTGAGCCTGAGCACCAAAGAGCAGCTGCTTTTCAAGACACGGGCTCTTCTCCCCAAGCACTTAACCAGAAGATCGAAGGTCAAGCCTCAAATGCTGCTCCTGAACCCCTCTCTCTACCTGCAGCCCCTATATTCCTAACAAGGCCATGGCAGGTCATAAGCTTTGCATGTCAGACACAGGAAAATGCCATAAACTAATATTTGCACACTTCCCAGTCCCCAAAACCATGGGGAGAGGCCCAGAGGCCAGAATATAGTATCTTGTCTTAGTCACTTGTCACTGGGACAAAATACCTGATACCTACAACTTAAAGGAGAAAAGGTTTATGTTGTGCTTTTGGTTTTTAAAAACAGGGTCTCACTGTGTAGTCCAGGCTGGCCTTGAACACATTATGTAGCCCAGGCTGGCCTTAAACTCACGATGATCCTCCTGCCTCAGCCTCCCAAGTGCTGGAGTTACAAGAGTGCACCACCGTGCCCAGAAAGAGGTTTATTTTGGTTCATGGTTTTTAGAGGATTCTGTCTACAGTCATTGGACTCCAAAGTCCAAGGAAGGGCCTAGTGGGAGGGCTGACCAAGGAAAGCTGCTCAGGAGATGGCAGCCTGAAAGCAAAGAAAGAAGGGAGGTGCTGAGGAGGGAGATAGGCCCTTCTGGGTGGTGCCCCAGGGACCACCTCTTTACAGCACAGAACTAATCAGTGGATCAGTCCATTGATGAACACAGCACTGTCATCTCCAAAAGCTCCACATCAGTACACATTGAACCTTTTGAGAGGATATTCAAGATGTGAGCCATAGCAGATCCTATCATAACATGAATGTCCCATGACAGTCATGTGGGCAGAGAAGGAAGGGAACAGTTTCCAGAAACAGAGATGCTGGACTGATAAATTGAAAGCATCTACACAAGGGCAAAACAGCAAAACCCACTTGGATCTTTGATTATGAATTTCCCCACCTATTTGCAATGGTATTATATACTGGAAATTATTGTAGGCATTAAAAATTACATGTAAGACATAGAAGATAGATTTAAATGGTAGCTCTTGTGAAATTATACCAATCATGTTTCTTTCACCAGGTTTGATTTCTAATGATAATGGGTTTGCTAGACTGCATGCAGAGAAGGTTTTCACATGATTATTAAACCAGAATGAATGACTTGATACTAGAACATTAGCAGATTTTAAAAGTCAGAGCAAAAGAGAGGACTGGCTCAAATGTAATTATAGAGCTCCATTTCAAAAGATGAGCTAGGACTGAGTTCCGCTAGAGATTATTGACCATAATGGATGTAGCTTAGCTCATCCGAAATAAGAGCTGAAATGCGGAGTGGAGTGAAATTGAAAAGACGGAGGACAGGGGGAATTAGAAGTTACAAAGGAGAACAGAAGAATAAGATCACTGGGAAGTGCCCAAAGGAGGAAGTATTTTGATCCTGTAGCAGGAATTGTTGAATGACATCACCTGCTAAGCCTGGGAACCTTCCGTGTTCTGGAAGTAACACAGTGGGGACCTGGTGAGGTTTCGAAGAGGAATGGTGGGAAGAACTAAGGAGAGATTGAATGATCTGCTTGAGTTGTCACCAGGAGAGAGAAATAAAGTCCGAACTAAAAAGGTCTCTCTCATTGAAGCCAGTCTTTTTCCAAGGACAGCAGCCCTGAAAATGAACCAAAGCAGTAATATTTAGAAAACAGCTGTACTAGCAGCAAAAAACTATGCTGGCAACCCGCAGGCAAGAAGCCTGCAGATCAGTAACTACAAAGGAGAGTAGAGATTGCTTGTCTTTTGCAGTGGCTTTCTTGGCTCTGGAGTGACTTTGTTATCTCCTCCCCCTGCAGGCTTGCTCTAAAATATGCCATGACTAACATCTAGACAGTGGATCATAATGAAATGCCATTTCCTACCTCTCCCTGCCTGCATCAAAGGGAAAAGTACAGCTCTGCCCAGAACGAGTGGCGCGTGTGTGTCATTCGGTAGTGGCAATGGGGGCAGAGAGTCAGCTTGTAACACCAGCCACTTCTCTGATGGAAGAGGAATGAACTGCGAAAAGTTGTTTCCTTCATGCCCTAGAATAAATCTGAAGAACACAGTGCTGCCGGCTATGTAGAGCTCCACAGGAGGCTCTCGATAAGGCCAGGGGTTGTGGACGGTGGCTCGTGTCTATAATCCCAGCTACCTGGGAGGCTGAAGCAGGAGGATGGTAAATTGAAGGCCAGCCTGGGCAATTTAGCTACCTATGGAGACCCTGTCTCAAAACATAAAAAGAGCTGGAGATGCAGCTCAGTGCAAAGGCCTTGGTTTCAATCCCCAGTACTGAAAACGCTAAAATAAAATAAAACAAGGACAGCAGCAAGAAAACTGCAAACTCAACAGTGTGTACTCACCAGTGTCTTCTTAGGCTCCTCTCTCTTACTTCATAAAATACATACGTAAGGAGTGCACGAAATGTATATCTATGTCCTCCATAAGAATAACAAATATATTCAGGCACAGTGGTGCACATCTATAATCCTAGCTACTCTTGAGGCTGAGGCAAGAGGATTACAAATTTGAGGCCAGCCTGGACCACTTAGAAAGACTATTTCAAAAATAAAATATAAAATAAAATAAAATAAAATAAAATAAAATAAAATAAAATAAAATAAAATAAAATATCCCTGGCTTCAATACCACAAATAATAATAATTTTTTAAAATACTATGCATAGTCCTAGCACTCAAATGAAGAAATGGAAGAACTCAGACTTACCAGGATTCTACTCCCGTTGCATCCCCCACCATCCCTAGCACAGAGAGCAGGAGTATTCATTTCCTTATTTTTAGTTTGGTTGCGTCATGTGGGTTGCTAAGTGAGGTCCTGAGGAGCAAGCCTCAGTGTGCCTGTGAAGGAGCCCTTTACACTGCCTCTCACTGCTCAGATAAGAGTCTGGGGTCAGGAGGGCCCTGGTCACTTACTCCTTCAGGTCTGGGTCTAGCACCAAGACTTCCCTGTCCAGAGAATCAGTCTGAGCATCTTGAGATCCGCCAGCTTCTCGGCTCTTCCCAGAGCTCCTGACTTTGGTATCTTTGCCTCCTCCCACTGCTGCTCCTGGCCATCAAAGTGGTACCACACTTCTACCTGCTGCTGGGGCCCCAGCGGCCTCACTATGTGTAGCCTCCTTCACCTTCGAGGTTCTCCTGAAAAAAAGAGAGAGACAGAGACAGAGACAGAGACAGAGAGAAATAGAGACAGAAACAGACATAGACGGAGACAGACAGAATACCATTCACATAGGAAGTTTAACGGGAGTTGCAGGAGAGAGTAAAATTGCACAGTGAGTTCTTTCTGTCATACCCACCTTAGAATTATTTTAAAGACTAGTTTTTATCCTCTATTATGCAAAAAATGTTTGTGGTTATAAAAGATATTTAAAATATAGATAAATTAAAATAAAAACCCATAAATCACCCTTAATCTTATCATGGAGCACCACAGTTAATATTTAGATATTTCTCATTTCAAGAATTATACACACATAATTTTCTTTACAAAACAGAGCTTATTGTTCCCATATTTTGCAATCTGGTATCTTCTATGTCACATAGCACAAAGCTACTTTTATTTAATATGCTTCCCTGCACCATTTCAATGCTTACCTAGTGAGGGACTGGGGATTTAGCTTAGTGGCATAAGTGTCTGCCTGGCATGTGTGAGGTCATGAGTTTGATCCCCAGTACCAAAAAATAAATAAATAAAAATAAATGCTTGCCTGGTATTTTACTGGCATGAAATATTTTAACCAACTCGTGAATAACTCTATTATTTCCATTATTTCTAATAATTTATTGTTACTAAATTAATGCATTATTTTAATGTTGAAGATTGTAAGATAAATATTTAAACCAATGGATCAAGGCTGATAGCTCTATGAGTCAGATATCAAAAATGCCTCTAGGTATCTTGATACCAAGAAAGATCAAATTAATCTCAATGATGTGTCCAATTAATAATCATGTAATTCCATACTGTCACCTGCTCTTCAGCAGGTTTAATAAAGCACATGTAAAGCTGATCATGCAAATTATTTTAAACAGATGAAAACATCTGCTCCACACATCGCCAGCCTTCAAGGTGCCAGTCTTACTGAGTGAGCTGCTGAGTGAAAGCATGGCCTGGGTCTGGCTACCGAGGACTGTGGTTGGCCAGCATCACGATTTACCATTTGTATCTTTCTTTTCTTATAAACAACAAACTATTTTTTTTTCACAAAATACACATTGACATGAGCCATAAATAGGAATGAAAAAGATGGAATAACAGCAAGAAATTTATCTTCTTGCTTCACAAGAGGATAACTCATGGGCCACAAAGGATTCACACAACGGACACACTAGAAATCATCCCAGAAGCCCATGTCAGTCTCTCTGGGACTTGTCAGTTCTTAGTGTCTTACTGTCTCCATCTGTTAATTCTGCTACTGCAAGATATAGAAGACTAGGTGATTTGTAAGCAATAGAAATGTATCTCTGCTGGTTCTAAAGAATGAGAGGTCTAACTGGGGATTTAGCTCAGCAGCGTAAGCTCCTGTCTGGCAAGTGCAAGGCCATGAGTTTGATCCCCAGGACAAAAAAAAAAAAAAAGAATGGGGGATTATCTAAGATCAAGGATCAAGTTGCCAGCAGATTCAGGTCTGACCAGAACTTTCCTTTATATCCAAGATGGTGTCTCAGCACTGCTGCCTCCTCTGGAGGGAAACAACACTGGCCCTCACATGATGCGAGGGACAGGCAGGGAAAGAAGTGCTCCCTTTAGCCTGAGCCCTTTCTAATGGCACTAATTCCACTGAAGTCCTCAAGACTTAGCCACCTCCCAGGGCCGCTCCCCTTCATGCTCTTGCACTGGGAATGAAGTCTCAACTCAGACTTTGGAGATAACTTCATCACGCAAACCACAGTGCTCATCAGGGCATCCCTCACCTCCACGAGTTTGCTGAACACAAACTTCAAGTTTTTTATCACGCCTTGATTTTCTCTACCAACTCTTCCAACTGTATGGTTAATACAGAAGAAGAAAGCAATTCTGAAATTTTGGGTTTATAGTCTTGTTAAAAAATGAAGGTTATCACTGAGTAGAACTGGAGTGGAGTCAAGGAATCCAGCGCAGCATCTCTGGTGGAGAGGTCTATGGGCTGCCTTGGGGAAAGACCCAGGTTGAGCACAGCTAAGAGCACAGGCTTGGGAGTCCCATCCCTGGATTTAAATTCTTCCTCTGCCATTCGTGCCCTGTCTGGCCCGGAGAAAGTCATTTTGTTTCAGTCCAGTTTCCTCCTTTGTACATGGGAATGCTACAAGGTGAATAAAATTCGAAAACACTGCTGAGTGAACTAAGACACAGAAGGACAGATACTATACGACTCCATCAGACGAGATACGTAGAATAGGCAGATTCACAGAGACAGAAAGTAGGAGAGTGGCTACTAGGACTAGAGGAAGGGTAAATGGGGAGTTTTTTAATGATGAAAAAGTTCTGGAACTGGACAGCGGTGACAGTCACATAGCACTGTGATTATAGTCAAAACCACTGACCTAAAATGATAGTAAATTGGTTATGTATATTTTACCACAACAAAAAGAAAGATACAGCCATAAAGGAATACAAGTAAATTTTCAAGTAATATTTTTTAATGAGGGCAATAATTTCATTTTGCTAAGGTTGCCATGGCTATGGAGCACATAATACATGAAGAGAGTTTCAGACCAGCCTGGCAGTGCCAGATGCCCCAGGGCTGGTGGCTATAGCCCTAGGGTCAGGCAGCTGCTCTTTCCCAGACACGTACTGTGTCCTGGGCTGCTAGGCGTGTGTGGTGAGATGGAAGGGAGACAGCACAGCTGTCAAGGTGGTCCACAGTCTGTCCCCTCTCCCCTGACAGCTCTAGCATAGTCTTGGAAGAGGCTGTCTCCTCCATAGGAGTCTGCCCTGCTCCTGACAGAGGAAGCATCTGCTGGGGACATTCTCCTGCCCCTTGGGTGAGGTGAATACTCTTCCTGGCAACACAGCAGAGGACAGGACTGGGAAGCCTTGCCCTGAGGCAGCCTGTATCAGGTATCTCACCAGGCTGCACCCAGCACCCAGCACACACCTGACACCCTCCTGCTCCTGCTTCTGATTTATCTCCGTTCTACAAGATAACTTAGCACACCACTGACTGTCTAGAAAGTATGTTCTTTAATAGTCTTAAAATAAAACCTCCCACAGTTGCAAATTGCAGGAACTAAGATTATTTCACTAAATTAAATTACAGAAATGTTTCTTTATTTTCTTTTATGTTAGCTTTAGCATTGATAAAGCAAGGCTAATTTTGATTTCTAATTAATTTTTGTTCCCACTGGTGCTACGCCACTTTGTGTAGGTTTTTAGTGTTACTAAGAATCATTAAAGGCTTTTCTTTCCTTGGCTTCTGCTTTTAATCTTCTGAAACCCTATCAAAAAAAAAAAGAAGTCTAGCTTTGGTTATCTTTTTACAATGTTAATGAATAGATAAGTTTTCTTTGAAAAGGGTCATGAAGTCAGTCCTCTGGGGGTGGGGGTTGAAGATGGGTGGATAGCTAACTGGAGTTTCAGAATCAAAACAAAGGAAAACAAAACAAGACTCATTTTGTTGGAAGCCTGTGAGAAAGCTCAGCAAAATATTTGCTTTTCTGTTTAAACAAACTCTGTTCCTAAGGGATATGCTATGCATAAGCATATGCATATGGGATATCAAGGCATATGCATAAGCTATGCCTATGGGATATCAAGACACCCATCAGTCCTGCTCAAAAACCAGATGAAAAGTAGCAGCAAATCACTTATTTTAACACAAAGATAAACAAGAGCTAACAGTAAATGGCTGAATTTACAACATACGGTTTTGAAAGATCCAAATACAAGTGACCTTCAAAAACAATGAGCATGTTGTGAAAAGATACAGAGGGAAATTTTTTGACATAAATAACATATAAAAGTAATAATTCATTTTAGAGAAATCAAGTGCAACAGATGAAAGAAAAAGATAAAACAACTCATAATTTAAACCCAAATCCTATGTAGTTCCTTCATATCTCTCTCATATATGTCTGGATGTGAGTGTGTATACACTGTTGTCAAATTGTACACACTATGACTTATCATGTGTAAAAAGAGACAGAAAATCTCAGAACTGTCTCCCTGATAAAATCACCTCATCTTTCTTTTGCAGTGTTGGGGATTGAAGTCAGGGTCTTACACATGGTAAATATGTGTCCAGTCACTGAGCTACACACCCAGCACCTCATCTTGTTCCTGAGACTTGCATCCTGCCATGGCTATTAGGCTCCTACAATCAGTGCTTTCCTAAACAACCTTAGTATTCCCAGAGTCTCTACCCACCTGGTTCTGTCTATAGCACCTTATCCCTACCAAATTTCCACAACATATTAGTCAGTTTTCCTGTTGCTGGGACAAAATACCCAACACCCACAGCTTAAAGCAGAGGCTTCATTTGGCTCACGGTTTGGGGGAATTCAGTCCATCATCATCTGGCTCCAAGGCACAAACAGTATGGTGGAAGGACCTGGGTGGAGGAAAGCTGCCCACCTCATAGCATCCAGGAAGCAGAGACAAGGGAGGAGCAGGTTCACACCTGGCACACCTCCTTCAACAATGCCGCACCTGCTAAGAGCACATTTCACCATGAAGTTACCCGTGCATTAGTCCACTGATGAAGACAGCGCTTCCGGGATCCAATCACTTTCCAACAGGCCCACTTCTGAAGACTTTCGAGGCATATTCTGAATCTAAACCATAGCACCGGGTTCTCTCTGTCAGGAGTAAATTTAATTGCCAGGAAGAGCTCAGCATGCTTAAGCACAGAGATAATGAAGCACTTTATCTGAGATGGATGTGTGAGTGTCACTTGAAGGGCTCTCTAGCACCCCTCACTCAAATCACTCCTCGTGAAATGCCATTGTCCCTGCAAGAAGCAAAAGTATCCTGTCAGCTGGAAGTGAGATTGTCACTATTGTGTGATTTCTTTGCTTACTACTAATCAGTACATAGGTTTCAAATCCAGATGGTTTTAACTGTCTTGAGAAGTGAAGACGTAGCTCAATGCAAAAATAAAATAAAATGAAATTCTTTGGGCTTTGGAATGGCCTGTTTGCCCTCAAACATGAGTGACAGACTGCACGTGTTATAGTAGTCCCATAAGATCTCATTGCCTGGTGAAGTAGCATCTGTCTTAGTTTGTATAAGCACACACTATGATGTATCCAGAATGACAAAACTCATCTAATATCACATTTCTCAGAATGTGGCCTATCATTAAGATCATTATGCAACAAATGACTTCATGAGTCAATGTAAATCAATGTGTAAGCCTGGTGTGGTGGTATGTACCTATAATCCCAACACTCAGGAGGCTAAGACACAAGGATGGCTAGTTCAAGCCTGCCAGGGGAACTTAGTGACATTCTATCTCAAAATAAAAAGAATTTTAAAAATTAGAAAGGGTGGGGGATATAGGTCAGTGCAAAGGCCTTGGGTTCAGTTTCTAATATCATAAAAAAGTCAACCAGTCCAAAAACATGTCTATGTGCAAAAATATGTCAACGTGGATTTAATTATGTAAGTTTGGAGACTCTTGTGACTTTACTTATAGTAAATGAAAAACCATGGTTTATACAAAAAGAGAGAGAAAGAAAGTAAGCAATGAACGTCTGCATCTTAAACTAACATCTTAGACAGAAAACATTAACAGGCCTGACTCTGCAACCATTTCTCCATCGCCGATTCCAAATGATTTTTAGGGCACCCAGAGGCACCGTCAAGTCTACAGCAGACTTTTGCTGTTGTGCAGTCCGTGAGGGTGCAGACCTCCTCCCAGGCCTGCCAGCTCCAGTCTTTCAGGCGAGGAAGCTCTGTGCTTCACAGACCCTGGATCCTGGGCCACTGGCTCGGGCTGCTCCTCACTTGATTTATGTGTCAGTGTCCTCGGAGTCTGCTGGATGACATTTTTACAATATCCCCTCCAGTGGATCCCTGCACCACCTCCCAGATGGGTCTCTGCCAGGAAATCACAGGGCCACAAACACCTCTTTTGCCTTTGAGTCCCTGCTGACCCTTCTCCTCAGACATAATGGTCAATCGCAGCAAATACCGGCTGTGAATCAGCCCAAGGATCGATAGGGCAGGGCACAGCGGTGTTAAGCAGAGCCTGAGCAAGGCAAAGCAGTCTCTGCCGATGAGCTCATCGAACTTCGGAGCTGGCCAGGGATATTTTTTATAAGACAAGGAGTAATAAGGAACTTTCTGCTGCAGATTAAACAGGAGAGGTTGGCCCCACCGCCTCCTACCCTGGCAACTAAACCTTAGGCTCCTCAGCCGTGGAACCCACATTGTGAGATCCGTGTCTGCTAACATGGAAATGAAGTCAGATTGGGTTATGTGCTTCTGACTTGATAAAGAAAAGATTTGTCTGGACACTTGTTGAAACAATAAGGGACTTTATTCAAAAAGGACTACGCACTGGGGTTTGCAGTAAGGGAGAGCAATCAGGTTCGACTCTAAATGCAAGAAGGAAAAGTGGGAATTCTGCAGCCAAGAAGCAGCGTGGCACACGAGTGGATGGAGCTGTTAGGATAGAGGAGTTCTTACCAAACTCACCAAGCAGGAGTCTTGCTGATGCCAGGCAGGGTGGGCAGGTGCCATGGGGATGGCAGAGGATGGGGACGGTGATCAGATGAGGACAGGATTCTGACCTAAACCAGGCTCTCGAGGACGCACAGAACTGTTGTCACCCTTCAGTTCTATCCTGGTCTCCCTTCCGTGCACCTCAGGTTCCTCCCTGGCGAGATTCTGGCCTATGGGAGTCATGCTGGTGGACTGCACCAGCCTGAGAAGAGCGAGGAGCTTGTTCAGGGTGAGAGCCTCATAATTCTATGAGGAGCTATCGTCATAGCTAGGTGGAGCTATCGTCAGAGTCCAAGGTGTGACTCTATTACCAAGCATTACGGATGAAAAACTACCCTGCATGGGATTAAAAGACATGTTTATTGCAGACACCTTACCATGTTCCAGGAAAAGCAGGCAAGAAGCTGGTGTCTGCATTTCAGGATACTGATGAGCAAGATGTCTCAACATCAGCCTCTTCACATGAAAGTCGACTTCCTCATTCCTTTCCCTTTACCTGCTTCTTACAGTTCCTATTAACTAGACCTCTGTCCCTTAGTGGGCAGGGCTTGATATCTCTGTCCCTGAATTAGTCCACCACATGAGGACAGGCAGGCAGGCAGGCAAGCAAGCAGGCACACACACACACACACACACATACACACACACACACACATACACACGCAGCACCATACTTGTGCACTATTTTAAGAAAAAAAAGCAGCACTGGCTGGTGGAAAACCAGGAAGGAAGCCACGACCCCCACCCCAGGAGTGAGAGGAGGCCATGCCAGCTGGAGGAAGACCAGGAAGGAAACTGTGTTCCACTGTGAGCCAGCTGGCCTGCAGGCAGGGAGAGAAGACATCCCCCAACCTCTGTAAGCAACTGGCTGATTCAGAGGAACACAGGTTGAGATGATAACAACCAAAGTAAAGAAATAACCTAATGCTTGATTATTTGATTGACTTTGCAATCCCAAAACCAGTAAGTAATCTGAGCTACTATTTAGAGGATAACAATATGCAGTATAGTAACTATTGGTGATTCCCTACTGTTTTACTTTTGAAATCCAATACTGGGTGCTCACTGTTTGTTTTTTTTTGTTGTTTGTTTGTTTGTTTTGTTTTATTGTTTTGTTCTATTCCCTTTAAAATAAAAGCAAAGCAAAAAGAAAAGAAAAGACAATGTGCAGTATGACTCTATCTTCACTCTCTCTCTGCCATGTAAAAAGCCAGGGTGACTATATTCCAAAGCCTGGTTTTAGTGGCCGAGCTTTCCTGTGTACTTTTCATGTATCTGGTACATTGTTCAGCTAGAACCTTCATTCCCTGTCCCAGGCCTGGTGCTTTTCTCAGTGCCACATTCATCCACAAGGCTGACCGTGCAGTTCCTACATGGCACAGCCCACTGTCAGCTGCATAGAGGAAGGGTGTTGGAGAGCCCATGTGGGTACGAGAAGAGCTCTTGCTTGGCTGGACCTGAGCTAGTTCTGCCTTCGAGTAATCCTCAGTGCTTCAGAAAGGGGGCAGAAGCTATCTGTGGCTTTGATAGTTTGCTATTTTCTGTATCACGATGGGGAAAGAAAACAAAAATCAGGCCTCCAAATAAGTGACTCAGCCAAAACTGGGCAATAGAAATAAATGGATGATTCTCAGAAGTACAAATGGCCAATAAGTACATGAAAAAAGGTTTAGCATTTTTGATCATTAGAGAAATGCAAATCAAAATAATGCTGAAATTCTGTCTTACTCCAGTAAGAATAGTATCATCAAAATGCAAAACAAAAAATGCTGGTGAGGATGTGGGGAAAAAGAAACCCTCCACATTGTCAGGGGAAACATAAACTAATGCCATCACTATGGAAATCAGTATGGAGATTCCTCAGAAAACTAAACATAGAATTGGTCCAGCTATACCTCAGCTGAGTATGTTCTCCAAAGAGCTCAAGTCCACATATGAAAGTGGTCCATGCATAGCCACATTTATAGCACCACGACGCCTAATGGCTACATTTTGGAAGCATCCTCTATAGATGGACATACAACGAATAAATAAAATGTGGTGTGACACACAATGGATTCCTTCTCAGTCATTAAAAAAAATGAGTCTTTTGTAGGAAAGTGGATGCATCTTGAGCCCATAATATTAAGTGATGTAAACTGGAAACAGAATTTAAAATATTGCATGGTTTCTCTTTTATGAGAAACCCAAAATATGAATAATTTAAAGAAGAAAATGGGAGAAGTGATAAGAAACAGAGAGGTGGATTTTGTGGAGGCAGGAAGGGGCGCTGGGGTGGGGAGAGAAGGGAAGGCCTTGAGAATAAAACATTGGAAAGCAGCCACTTATCAAGATGCCCCTCAGGATGCCTCTGTTCTTTGCGTGTGCGTCTTAGGATGTGTGACCTCACTTTCAAAGCTGGCTCTGAAGCCACATTCTCAGAAACACCTCCCTCCGGCTGTACCAAGGAAAACCCTACCCAGGAGGCAATCGAGTTCTAAAATCTCAGGTACATTTTACAGCTTGTATGTTCCCCTCCTCTCCCAGTTACTTTCCTTGTTTCCTTTACTACTGGAGCTCCAAAAACCCGTAATTTATAGAAGTTCCTATTGTATAAAAGTGACTGTGACCCTGACTCTTTCACAGTAGAGGAAGTGGTTCTGACTCAGATATGGGAGAGGGCGAGGTTCTCACTGCAGTTCCAGGGGTCTTTTGACCCCTCAATAGGGCCCGCACATCCGTCAGCCTACTCATCCACAGAGGAGCCCTCAGCTTGGACCTGGATTTTACATTTATTATTCTTTAGGGTCTTCTCCACGATTCTCTGGTGTCCTAAGAAATTTACTCACCCAGTTTGGACTTTGGTTTCCTCATTGGTGACAGGGGGAAGTGATGCTTTCCTTACAGGCTTACGGAAAGCATTCTGCAAAATGACACTGGTGAACCTGGGGACAAGGCCACAGCCTTGCTGGCTATCAGTCCTCATCCCCAGCTCCCCTTTCTAAACCTGCGTTGCATACATAGAAATTCACGTCCTTTTCGTCCTCCATCAAAATGCTCTTTGGGTTTTCTTTTACAATTTTCCAGCAGCTTTCCTTAGGGCCTAAGCTACTCCTGGAAGGCTGTCTGCTTTCTTAGGCCCTTAATGTGGATGGCTTTACAACGCAGACTGGCCATGTTTAACCTAGGGACGTAAGACTAATTTTGTTGTCAAGGTGCATAAACCTGAGTCTGTCAGCTTCACATTTATTCTTTAGGCTATTTGTATTGATGAAATATTAATTTTAATTTTATGGGTTTTGTTATGTTAATGAGGGCTCAGCAGAAAAAAAAATCACAAAAATAAAGTAAGAAGTGGAACTGCTTTTATCAGTTTTGGCTGGGGAGAAGTTTGGGAGGTGAGCAAAATGACATATTAACAGCTGACTTGAAGGAGCATCTTACTTGTAAAACAGGAGATAGAAATGTTTACTGGAGCCTGGAGGTGGAGGCTTGGGTGGTTGTGGAGTCTTGGGATTGGAGAGAGCTCTGTGCACGCGCAAAAAGGGAATGGGCGCTTTATCTCTAGAATGCAAGGAGAGCATAGAAGTTACTCTTGGAAAGGTAAGTTGTTTCTCAGGGTCCGGTACCAAGCTGGGAGGATGTAGCTAAACCCTAGGCTAGCAGAACTTATCAAGTCCCTGAACTCAAAACGTAGTGGGGAACCATATGGCCTGCCAAGCGGTCGTCCAGCTTTCCCATCCAGGAGCCAAGTATCTTCTTTCACTCGGTAGCAATGTAGATGGAGAGAAACCAATAAAGTGAAATTACAGAAAAGCAAACAAATCCAAAATATGTACACTTTCACAGGGCTACCTCTGTCTAACAAGACGATATCATGAAGATTCAAGTAGGTGGGAGAGATTTAACATGCTGGGTGCCAGGAGTTTGAGACCAGCCAGCCAACAAGCCCGACCTAGTCTCAGAAAACAGAGAAGGAGTGGAAGGGGGCAAGGAGAGGAGGAGTGGAGGGGAGAGGGAGTGGCCGGGGGAGGGGAGGGGAGGGGGTGCCGAGGATGATGGCCCTCACTGGTAATACCAGCTACTTGGGAAGCTGAGGCAAGAAGATCTCAAGTTTGAGACCAGCCTGGGCAATTTAGTGAGACTATCTCAAAATAAAACATAGAAAAAGGTCTCCAGATATAGCTCAGTGTTAGAGCACCTACCCAGCACACATACCTGAGGGTGCGGTGAGTGCAACCCCTAGTACCGCCAAAAATTAAAGCAAACAAAACAAAAAGCTGCTTTTGTTTGTTTTGTTTGTTTGTTTGTAGTTTTTGTTTGTTTTGTTTATTGGTACTGGGGATCGAACTCATGACCTTGCACTTGCCAGGCAGGCACTTATGCCGCTGAGTTAAATCCCCAGCTGTGAAAGCGATATTTTGAGACAGTCATGAAAAGTTGATTTTGAGCTGCCTACTGCATTATGCCACAGAATTATTAAGTTATGAAATATGACAGCATTGCTAGAGGTAGTTTTTAAAATGTCTATAGTTTTTATAGAACTGTGCTTAAACACAGAGGGATAAAATGACTTAATTCCAGGACCTGCTTTCAAAGGAAAGGGACAGAGAGAGCACATATCATAGCAGAACCTTGATAACTGTTGAATATGGGTGTTAAGCATTTTCTATTAAAATCTATATGAAAGTATATGGTTTTTTAATATCCAGTGCTTATAATGAAAAATTACAAGAATAATCATTAACTCTCAAGTGTAAAAGGAGGAAGAAAGGAATAGAAAATGTTGCCCAGTTGTATCTCTGCAACCTACTGAGGCTTTGTTCTTTTTCCTTGTAGAAATAAGAGTTGGAATGTTCATCCAAAGAGAAAGAAGAAGAATTGTATTCAGTCTTCCACTATAGTAACCTCAAAGGTCCTGTGATACTGTTAGCAATAGAAAGGTTAGAAATAATTTATATGCAATAGGGAGCTGAGTACATTGTGTTATATCTATTCAAACACTAGTCAAAAATAATTATATAGTTATTAATTAAGCTGAAAATATACAGATTATAAAAGATGTTTCATGCAGTCTTATTTTTTGAAGCATAGATACATAGATCCATGTATCAGGAAAGATGAGGACACCAAGGTCAAAGGTGATCAGGTTCGGATGTGAAAGGACACCTGATTTTTCCCCCTACAAGAAATGCACATGGTGAGAAATAGTAAAAGATGTCCTTTCAGAGGAAGTTACGGCTTTTAATCTCCAGGTATCCCCCAACCACTGAGGTTGCGGAGACAACCCCTCCCATTCATCAGCAGGAAGAGGCTTCAGGCAGTCTTCTCCGGCCCCCCGCACGCCCTTCTTGGCTGACCCCTTCCACGAACACAGTGTCTACTTTCCGTACCCTACATCATGAGCACCCAGGAGCTTCCTGACCTCACAGGCTTCTGATAAAACCAACATCATCCTCCGTATGGTCAAGCAGTTGTGCTCTTCGATATTTTCCCAAATGAGTTGAAAACTGAAGTCTACACAAAATCCAGCACATGAATGTTTATAGTAGCTTCATTTATCTTTGCCTGAACTTGGAAGCAACCAATATCTCCTTCAGTAGGTGGCTGGATAAATATAGTGTATCCAGACAATGGAGTATTATTTAGTACTAACAAAAAAAAGAACTGCCAAGCCACAAAAAACCCACGAAAGTAACTCAAATGCTTATTACTATATGAAATAACTTAATCTCAAAAAGCTACATATTGTATGATTCCAGCTGTGCAACATTTTGGAAAAAGCTAAATTATAGAGACAGAAAAGATTTGGGTAATTGTCAGGGTTTGTAAGGAGGGAGAGATGAGCAGCAGGAGCGCAGCAGATTTTGAAAGCTTTTTAGTACAAGTGTCGTATGACATCATATTTGTGGATGCATGTCACTGTGCATGTATCTGTACAAAGTGTGTACAACACAAGAATGGACCTAGCCTGTAGTCCCAGCACTCCGGAGACTGAGGCAGGAGGATCATTGCAAGTTAGAGATTAGCCTGGACTACAAAGCGAGCTCAAGTCCAGCCTGAACTGCAAAGTGAGACCCTGCCTCAAAAAGATTTTTAAAAAATGGACCTCATGTAAGCTACAGACTGGGTGCAATGCCTGTGTAGGTCCACTATTAACAAATATTCCTTTTAGTTCACAGTATTGATAATCTAGGAGACTAGGGGTGTGGCAGGTAGCAAGTGAGAACTCTGTCTCATTAATTTACCTTTTCCTGTGAACTTAAAACCACCATAAAACACAAAGTATATTTTTCTAAAAATCAAACTAAAAACTCTATTTTGATCAGGCATGGTGGCTTATGTCTGTAATTCTAGCTACTTGAGGAGCTGAGGCAGGAGGATTCCTACTTTGAGACTAGCCTGGACAAATTAGTGAGTCTCTGTCTTAAAATAAAAATTAAAAAGACTGACGATGTGGTGGAACACTTGCCTGCGATGCATGAAGCCCCAGCTTTAATCAAAAAAAAAGGTAATGTATACTTGAAAAAAAAGCAACCAAAAAACCATTATTGTTATGAACGTAATCTAGGGGTTGTCCTAACCTTTCCTTGTTTTGCTTGGGCTTTGCACCAGATCTGAATGTGGAAACTTCCTGCTCTTTTCTAGTCACAGCTGGAAGCCTTAGGGCTAATGACTGCTGAGGCCCTCACAAGGCAAGATAAGACCTGCTGGGGAAGACAAGGCCCTTGGGGAAACCACACTTTCCTATGCCTCTCTGTCTCATTCTTATCCTTGCCACAATGCTTTGTTCTTCTCGCCAGCCCTGGGTAGTGGCCATTACTGCTCCCAGAAACACCCACTGCCCTTCGCCCATTGTGCTTAACTCAGATATAATGAATAAGTGCCAAGGTTCTGGCTGCCTCCTGGCCTTTTGTTCCGCATAAACAATTGGTTATCCCAGATCCCCTTACACCCCTATTTTGTCTCTTGCTCTTTCTTCCCATCATGCACTGTAACACTTGGCAGGAGACTGGGGACTCACTGCAGGGGTCCCTGGTAACTGGCACTGTGGAAAGTCACTGATCTATTATATTGGCAAAAATAAAGTAGGAGAATATCCAGCGTTAATGTAGAAAAACAAATTAAGTAGGAGAATATCCCATGTAAGAAAATAAGACTCACACAAAGATGCTGGAAGTAGAAGCTGGTGTAAGTTTTTGGACAGAAATGACATTATCAATGAAAATTTTAAATGCATTATGTCTGATACAGTCCAGTTTTAGAATTAACCTATAGAAAGACTCCCTAAAATTTACACAAACATGAAACTAAGGGTGGTCACTGCAATTCTATTTGTAAGAGCAAAAAATAGGAAACAACATGTCCATCAGCAGGGAAGTGGAGTCTTCACATACTGGGCATTCGGGTGCACTTGGAATCAATTTTGACATTGGTCTCCAGTCAAATTCTAATGTTTGACCTAAGCTTCCCCTGGACCTCTAGAAGATCAAATAGCTAAATGCTTTCTTCAGTGTCACTTCTGAAGTTGTATGTGATTGTGAAATTCTGTAATTGCTACCTCAGATGTAGACAATCAAACAATGTTAATATTACTAAGCAGTTATGTCAGGATGATTCTGATTCTGTAGGAATAGTATATAGAAGCATGCCAAATGGAAGTCAAACTGGAGCCAGGCATGGTGGGACATGCCTGTAATCCTGGTAGTCTGGGAGGCTGAGGCACAGGGATTGCAAGTAAGGCCAGCCAGAGAAATTTAGCAGTTTAGCAAGACTATGTCCAAAATAAGACATGGAGGGGCTGGGGTTTTAGCTCAGCAGCATAAGTGCCTGCTTGGCAAACGCAAGGTCATGAGTTTGAACCCCAGCACCAAAATAAATAAATTAATTAATTAATTAAATAAGACATGGAAAGAACTGAGGACATAGCTCAGTGCAAAGGTCCTTGGGTTTAATCCCCAGTATCACAAAAAGAAGAAGATATTAAACTGAGAACCTCTTCATATGTTTTATGCTTTGAAATTCAATTAGATGATTGAAATATACACATATATTTTTAAAGATAATTATTGAAAGAGTTTTACCCTAAAATATTTAAACTGCAGTGGGAGGCAGAACTGAGCTGCTGGGAGGCAGGACCAAGCAGCGTGTTTGCCTTGGGGTCACCTCCTACTTCCCCTGTGATAACTTCCTTTCCCAGTTGCACAAAAAGGGGTCCCAATCAGTAACTTGTGCATCAGCAATGCCCACCCTAAGCACCACCCCCGGTCGGAGGTTATATGTGTATCATATGCCACATGTGCCAGTCAGAGGATGCCAGGCTGTCTATAGTCAGGACTACTCTCCACGTCCTTGGAATAAAGGCTATATTTATTTTATATCTTCTTTCTTATTGTGCCTAAAACCTAACAATTATACATTCACATGCATTTATGAAAATTTAAGATATTCTTCTTGTCTAGTGTAAGAACTTAATGAACAAATGTCCCTCTCAGGACTTAACTTGTATTATGTCCCCCAATTTTAAGTTCAATTTGTGTGTGTGTGCATGTGTGTGTGTAGCATGGGAGATTGATCCTACAGATGGATTGGGGGAATGTGCTAAAATGCCCAGCATCAATGTATACTTACAACTTCCTTTTTGATGCATGGATTATTTAGAAGTATGTTATTTAGTTTTCAAGTGTTAAAGATTGTCATACTTTTGCTCTGTTATTGATTTCTGGGTTATTTCTATTGTTAGAAATCATGCTCTTGTGATTTCAATGGGTTTTAATTTGTTAAGTTTTGTTTTGCACTTTTCTGCCTTTTAACTAATCAATCAATTTTATGGTCTAAAACATAATCTGCCTTGGTATATTCTGTGCATATATGAAAGGAATGTGCAGTCTACTGGTGTTGGATGTAGTATTCTATAAACACCAGTTCAATCCTGTTAGTTGATGATGAAGTTGACTTCTCTATCTTACCTAAATTTTTGTCTAGCTTATCAATTGCTGAGAGACTAGTGTGAAAATCTTCAACTAAAGTTTGTATTTGTCTATTTCTATTTTCAGTACCATTAATTTTTGATTACCACATTTTGTAGTTCTGTTATTTGGCACATATATAATGAGTTTTGTTGTGTCTTCTTGATGCATCAGTATGCTTCTCTTCATCTCTGATCATTTTATTTGTTCTAAAGTCTACTTAATCTGATGCTAATATAGCTCCTCTTAAGCCATGGTGTTCCCAAGCAGAGCCAGGAAATGCCACCACACCTGCTTTGTCTGAGCTATAAAGATGGTGATGGGTGGGGGACAGACATATCTATCTATATCTATATCTATATCTATATCTATATCTATATCTATATTTATATCTATATCTGTATCTATATCTTCTTTTAACTTAATGTCTAATGTTATCATTTTTGTCTTTTTATTTTCCATCTGCATTAGTATATTTAATGTTTCTTGTAGAAATCAGATAGTAGATTATGCTCCACTCTGCCAGTCTCTGTGTTTTAATTATTATAGTTAAATCATTTGAAATTAATGTAATTACAGATACTATAACTTCAATGTATGGTTATGTTTTTTGTTTTCTGATTGTTCTTCATTTTTTTCTTTCTATTTATACCCCTTTCTTAAAAGTAACATGACTATTCTTTAGAATTTCATTTTGAAATTCATACATCAAATGTATTTTTGGGTGCATCTCTTACAACTTTTGCAGTGTGTATTTTGAGTAATATATTCATTTCAGGAGCAAATCTGGTTATGTGAAAATTATTGCTCCCAAAATATGATACTCTGTAAATAAAATGTGACTACCCAAAAATCAAATAACATGATTGTGATAATAATTATATTTTTAAAACACTGGATTATTCTTTTACACTGGAATTCACCTTTATGTTAGTGATACTTAATTTTATCCTCAGGTATTTTCAACTTCTACAAGCTGCCCTCAAAAGGAATAAAGGGAACTATAATAGCAAATATGATTTGGAAAAATAAACACAAAATTATAAGATTCATAGTATCATATGTCAAGAGTCACTATAAAGCAATAGTCATCAACACCACATGGTAGGAGAGTGAAAAGATGGCAGACCGGTAGGCAGCAGGATACGGAGCCTCTCTGAGAGAGACAGCTCAGATGCCTGAATAGAACATCCTGGAGAGGTCCAGACAGAGGGAGATGGATTCTCTCAACCCAGGAAGAAAATGAAGGGAAACAAGCTGTTTGAATACGAAGTCCCAGGGCTACCACTAGAGAAGCTAAGATCAGCGATCACGGCGCTCTCACCATCTGAATTCATGCCTGAGATCTCAGCATGAGCCTGAGATTGACCTGAGTGTCCAAACATGAACTTGCACCAATGCAACTGGCTTGAGCGGCCCGAGCATGGAGTGAGCCGCCCTGCACATGACTTTCCCAGAGGCACCATGGATTCAAGTCACAGCTGTGCTGAAATCGAAGGTCGGGGAGCCCAGCAGAGAACTGAGCCAGAGAGGGACTGGCATTAAACTGCGGTGAGTGCTGGGAATAAGACCCTCCCACGGGAAAGGGGCGACCAACTGGATGACATGTTGGAGTTGGGCAGGACAGCCCTAACTCAGTAAATGACTGCAGTTGGTTTCTCCCCTCATGGAGCAGATTGCTGGGATCTGCTTGGCCTGGGCCACACCCCTGGCCAGGACCCAATAAGCCATCCCAAACCAATTCCCTAAGCACAGCATGCATTGACGCAGTGAAGGCCCATGAAGGTTGGCTGGCCCGGAGGGGAGGGGCCAGCATACACTGACCCTGCCTGCACCTCAGTGACCAACAGCAAACTGGAGAGGGCAGAAACTCCTAGCCTGCATGCTACAGAAGAACCCTAACCAACAAGAAAAGGGGCTGGGAACTACACTATACACTTGCATGGAAGGAGCCAAAAACATGACAAAAGAGAAAAATAAGAAAAATCCCCCAGCCCCCAATCCTGAAAATATTGATCCAGGAGAGGTAAATACAAAAGAGATTGAGGGCAGCAAACATGCAACATCAAACATCAGCGGACATAAAGAAATACCTTCAGGACCTCGTAAATGTGATCAAAACAGAAATATTAATTCAAATTAAGCAAGATATAAGTAGATTAATAAAAGAAAGGCTAAGCACTTCTCAAGAAGACACAGACAGAAGAATGGAGGAACACAAAAGGAGAGAAATGTTCGATGAAGAATGTAAAGAAAACCTATAATACATGAAGCAGATTCGAAGAGATTACCAGGAAACTAAAAACTCCATTGAAAGCTGGTAAAACTGCTTGAAAGAAACTAAGGATAGACTATCAAAACTTGAAGACAGGCTTGCAATGCATGATCATGAAAGGAAAGTTCTCTTAAAAATAACAAGGAAACAGGCAATAACAATACAAAGGCTAGAAGACAACAAGAGGATCTATAACTTAAGAATAAAGCATGTGAATGAAGAAGCAGGAGTCAAAACAGAGGAATTGCAAAGGCTATTCACAGAAATTATTAAGTAAAGCTTCTCAAACATAGAAAAAGGAAATGATTTGCAGATGTATGAAGCATACAGAACTCCAGCCACCTACAACCAAAACAGAGCTACATCCAGACATATAATAATCGAGATCCCAGAAATTCAATATAACAACAGAATATTAAAAGCCATCAGAGAAAAGAAACAGATCACCTATAAAGGAAAACCCATCAAAGTCATGGCAGACTTCTCAACACAGACCATCAAATCAAGAAGAGCTTGGAGTGAAGTAATTCAAGCCCTGAAAGAAAATAACCTCCAGCCCAGATTAATGTATTCTGCAAAACTGTCTCTAGAAATTAATGGAGAAGCAAGATGCTTCCATGACAAAGAGGAACTGGGAGAATTTGTGACCACCAATCCAATCCTACAAAAAATACTGAAGAACATTCTAGAGAGAGAAAAAAAGAATACAAGCATTTCAGGAACAGTGGCAGAGAGGCCTCAATGAATGGGGCAGACAGTGGAATGAAAGAGAAAAATAGACAACCAATGGCAGAAAAATAGCATAGCAAAAATGAGGCAGAGAAGATTGGCTATAATCTCTAACATAGATGGCCTTGATATACTAACAAAAAGAAACACAGGCAGTGTAGATCAGGAGATGCTCTGTATTGGAAACATAATTAACCTGAAAGAGGGTTTATGGACAGAAAGTCAAATATAAGAAAACAATGCTCTATGTGACAGGGAACCAGAGAGAAATAGGGGCAACTCGACCAGTGCAGATAGGTTGAAAAGACAGGATACTTTGTGCAGTAGAGAACTACTCAGGTATAACAAAGGAAAATCTTGAGGCTTTTATAGGTAAAGGAATACAACTCAAGATCAAGCCCAGGAGTCAGAAGGTTCAGAACCAGTGAGGGTAAATAGCAAGTTGCTCCCCCTAATCTAAAAACTGAGGGAGTTAGTGGGACCCAAAATATGCAGTGCACCCTATGGGAGTGAAAGGGGAGGAATTGTCTAAAAAAGGAAGACAGAGGATATTGTTAATAGGGTAACAACATTTAAAATCTACATTATTCTCACCACTCTGCTTAGATGGATTATATTCTGTTCCAGTTTGTCTACTTACACTAGATTTGAGGGCATGGTCAACTATCCCCAAAATAGAAGGATATATTATGGTAATCATCCTTAATTTCCTATCAACTTAATCTGAAGTCCTGTATAACTTATACTGTCTTATTATGACTGCTCTTATTTGAATCTGGTTTGTTAGATTGCTACTTTGTATTGACTGATTTTATTCAAATATGTTATGATTAATAGTATCAAGTCTAAGAGTATAGGCAACTACACTGAAGATGATAAGATTCACTAAAATCCCCACTCTGGCTTGATTATTACCTGCTTTTGAAGTCTTATAATGTCTCCAATGCTTTGTTTTTATTAACATTGTTATATACTGCTGAGACATCATAGTAACCATTGTAGATCACCTTGTATTATGGTTTTATATGACTTTTTTGCTTCATGCTTTTCTAGGAATTGTTTTGTTTTGTCTTGCTTTGTTGTGTTTTTACCTCTAATACAGAAAGGATAGATATACATGTAGAAACTCATGCATGTATAGAGCTTATAAACAGTTTATGAGAACCAATTATATAACACATGATGAAATGAACAACTACTTTGAAGAAAAAGAGACACTACAGTACCTAGTGCTGAATCCGTAATGTCATGATGTGAAACCCAGCAATACTATCATTCTTTGTTCAGAGTGATTTTAGCCTGTTTTGTTTTAAGTTCAACACACATGAAGGTATGGACAGCTGTTTTGAAGAGAATGAGAGACACTATGACAGCCATTGTTGGCTTCCCTATTGTCTGGTCTTGAAGGCTAAAACATCTTCCTCATCCTGTTCAGATCAGTTCCATACTGTGTTGTTTCGTGTGAATTCCCTGTATGTGAAGATATGGACAACTATTTGGAAGAAAACAAGAGTCAATATTATAGATAGTGAATATATCCAATTGTCTTGCTTTGAAATTTATGTCTCTTACATTGCTTTCTTGTGTTCTGCTTTGTTCTGTTTTGTTGTGTTTAATTTTACCCTTTTGATATAATTGCATGTATGTTTAAGTTTGTAAAATGGGTGACCATATTACTGTTTTTGTTAGATTGTGGAGTAGAACTGTTAACAGTCTCACTGTTTGAATGTCTACTTTGCATGTTTTAAATTTTATTTAAATAGGAAAAAAAGCAAAACAAAAAAGGTTGAAAATAATACAGAATTTCAAAAAAAAGTAAGAAATCACTAGCTGATAAATTACATATTGTTCTCTTAGAAATAGTTGTTCATGTTACAAAATTAAAGCATACAAAGTAGACAAACAGTGAAGCTGCAAACAGTTCTGTTCAACTATCCAACAAAAATTTAATAATATAGTTATCAGTCCTACACACTTAAACATACATGCAGTTATATCCTTTAGAGCACTTTCTTTTCCTCCTTTTGCTTTTTAAGTCCATTATCTGTTTAGTTATACCATGTTTCAGCTTGTTCAGTACCCTACTTATCTGTTTTGTTGTTATTTCCTTTTTAATAACCTTATATAATTCTGGGGTTTTTTTTTGAAGGTAGTAGAAATACAACAGAACAAGACAGAACAAAGCCAATTGAGACAGTGCAGTGAATTTGACACAGAACCTCACAGCAAGTTACCTGTATAACAGTAATAGATACCTTCGTATATCTCATTATCTTCAAAATAGTTGTCTAGTTCATTAAGTATAGCAAAATCAAACCAAACACAGAACATTATAAAATAAATAGAAAGAGAATATTGAATAGAGCAAAACAAATAATCATAATGAAACAAAACTGAAAATAACACTTGCTTTCAAACAGAAGATAGAGGAGACCCCCTATATTTGCTGTTTCATTCAGTCATCCTGTCAAGAGATGCTCAGACCTCTGTCCCCAGTTGCTAATGGGGGGAGGGGAAGAGGTTTGGGATATTTGATTCCAAGCCTGCGCACCAGTAGGTTCAAGAGATACTACAGTGTCTCCTCCTGGCTCACACTGGAGGAAAGCGCTTACCAAGAAGGTGGGCGAATTGCTTCTTTGTGCAGGTTCCTGGATTCTGCCATGGCCGTGGCCAGGTCTCTGGGGCCTTGCTCTGGTTCTCCTCTACTTTGCATGTTTTAATTTTGTAATTTGAACAACTATTTCCAAGATGTCAGTATGTAATTTATCAAGTAATGATTTCTTAGGTTTTTATTTTTCTTTTCCTTTTTTCCTTGGAATTCTGAATTGTTACTACCCTTTATTCTGTTTTGTTTTTTTTTCTCTTTAAATAAAATGTAAAAGAAAAATATCACATGGCATTAGGACGGAGTGGACATTGTAGATCACTGGAACATACACCATCGATCGGTACTCAAAAAGGTGCAAAGTTAACAGTGGGAAAAAAATGATAGTGTTGAAACAACTGGGCATCTACTTTAAAAAAAAAAAGAACAGAATCTCCAATAGCAAAAATGTTAATTAAGCCTAAGGGTCTATTACTAGATAATGAAAGATGTTTATATAGCACACAACTGAATTGTATGCAGCCACAAAAATAAAAGACAAAATCCTGCCATTTGGAACAACATGACGAAACTGGAAAATAGTATGCTACATGAAAGAAGCTGAGCAAAAAAAAAAAGAAAAGAAAGAAAAAGAACAGAAGGAAAGAAAGAAAGAAGAAAGAAAGAAAGAAAGAAAGAAAGAGAAAGAAAGAAAGAAAGAAAGAAAGAAAGAAAGAAGAAAGAAAGAAGAAAGAAAGAAAGAAAGAAAGAAAGAAAGAAAGAAAGAAAGAAAAGAAAAGAAAAGAAAAAGATTGTGTGATCTCATTTGAATGTGGACACTTAAAATGCAGAATTCTTAGGAGCAAAAAGTTGTATGGTGGTGACCGGGTACTAGAAGTTATGGAGGAGATGAAATGAGGAAATTTACTCAAAGAGTACAAAGTTTCAGCTAGACTGTGGAAATCAGTATGGAGATTCCTCAAAAAACTAGGATTGGAGGTTCCATTTGACCCAGCAATTCCCCTTCAGGGTATTTTCCCAGAAGGATTAAAAACATCATACAAGAGAAGTATATATGTACCTATGTTTATTGTAGGACAATTTTTAATAATTACATCTTGGAAACAACTTTAATGTCCATCAATGAAGGAATGGAGAAAAAAATGTGGTATTTTTATACGGTGGAGTACTATTCAGCCATAAAAAAGGATAAAGTTGAGCCTTTTATAGATAAAAGGATGAAACTTGAGACCATACTCATAAGTTAAATAAATCAGATATGCATGTGTAAACATCGTATTGTCTCACTAGTGTGAGAAATTGAAACAATATATGTATAGAATATATATATATGACAGCTAAGATAGTTATACTACTAATTTCTCTGAGTTCATTGAAGAGAAAGGTTTGTGCTGGTACTAGACAATTAAATGCAGATATTTTCTATTCTGAGTAACTGATTTGAAGATAACAATATGCAATGTATATACTATTGTTATGCTCTAATTATCATGTTTTGAAGTTTTGCATTTTTAAAAATAAAATAAAATAGATTTGTGAATAAAACAAAGTTTCAGGTAGACTGAGTGGATGAGTTCATGATATTTATTGTGCAGCATGATAATATATAGTTACTATACTTGCAAATTGCTGAGAGAGTAAATCTTAAAAGTTTCTCACCACAGATAATAAGTACATGAGATGGATAGATTCACTAGCTTGATTTAATCATTTCACAATCTATACATACATCAGAAAACATTGTATTATATACCATAAATAGATACAATTTTTATTTTGGCAATCACACCTTAACAAAGCTGGGCGACATACTGAAAAAAATAGTCATTATTTGTAAGGTACTATGATAGTTCAGCCACTGAATCCAAGGGAGATCCTGATTCAAAGTTAAAAGAAGACAGAAATTTAATCCCTACCATGTCATGCATGTAATAATTAACTTAAAAGACCCATAGACTTAACTGTTAGACATACAATTATGAATTTTTTCCAAAAGTGTAATAGAATGAAGTCTTTGCAGCTGTGACTTAGGCTTGTCAATCCTGACTACTGCCATTTTGGATTGGATCATTCTGGCTGGGGGAGGCTGTTTTGTATATCACAGAATGTTCAGCTCTGGCTAAACCATCCAGTTCAATCAAAACTGTCCTGAGACATTGCCAAATGCTCTGGTGGGGCAGGGCAGTCCTCCACCTGAAAACCACTGGATTTGTCAAAGATTTCTTTGCTACATCAAAATAATGTTACCTAAAAATTGGATAAATTTGACTTCTTCAAAATTAGCAGTTTCTGTGCTGCAAAAGATAATATAAAGAGAAAAATGCAAAAAAACACAAAGTAGGGAATAAATTTGCCAAACACATATTTAATGATAGTCTTATATTGCATAAAGACTCTTAAAATGCAGCAATAAAAACATAACCAGTTTTTTAATATGTACCAAAAAGTTGAAAACAAGTTTTATCAAAAAAAATTAGATAGAGGCCAAATAGCACAGAAAGAAATGCTGAAAGTTGAGCATGATGTCATGTGCTGGAGGCTGAGGCAGGAGGATCCATGAAGGCCATGGGGTACATGATAAGGCCCAAACTATACCAGAATAAACAGCAAGATTCTGTCTCAAAGCAAAATAAAATGAAACAAACAAAAAAGGATGGAGTGGTGAGCAGCAGAGAAAGATCCTGTCTGAGAGTTGCCATCCAGATGCTGGAATATAGCAACATAAGGAAGATAAGAAGGTGAGAAGTGGGTCCCCTGGACCTGGGAAGTGTCTGAAGCATGAACTGCAATCCACAGAGAGAGTGAAGAGAGAAACCACAACAAAGAAGAAGGAGGTAACCAGCAGCACCTTCTCCCAGAAACAGGACTCACTGCATGGGAGAAGCAGTTCAGGCCTGTGGACATGCAGTGACGGCTGGCAGCACCAGAGGCCCCCACAGAGAGAGGCAGCAATGGAAGGGAGCAGTAGACACGGAGGACTGCATTAGCTGGGGGTGAGTGCTGAAGCTTGGTCATCCCGTGCAAGAGAGTGATTGGCTGGGAGCCGTTTTGGGGAGGGGCCAGCTGAGCTCAGCGCTCAGAACAGCTGCTGGCTCCACTGAGCAGCTCCCAGCTAAGTCCACGCCATTAGCAGGCCACTGACTGCTGCAGGCTGAGTAAGTCTGCTGTCAGCCCCCAAAGAAGGAATACAGCCTGAACCTTAGGGAAAGTAAAGGTGCGGCCTAGCTGAGATTATCCAGTGCTCTGCCGTGCAGCTACTGTTGGCCTGCTGGGATAAATCAGCACAGATCAGAGCTCTGTCTCCATACACATACCAGTGAGAGCAGAGGCAAACCTGGAAGTGGATATTTTCCCCCTTGCTTGTCTTCTTTTTATATGAGTGTGACCATGGTTTCTAACCTTTTTGTGGTGGTCATTCTGTTCTGCTCTTTCTTTTATTTCTTTCTTTTCTCTTTCCTTCCTGTGCCTACAAGTTTCCCAAACATAGCATGATATTCCTTAGACCTCTAGCCTTACTTTTAATCTCTTCCTCGTCTTCTACTTCTCCATTTTATCCCAAATTCCTTTTAAATTTTAACCCTAAGGGTAAAATTGGCACATTAAGGACTGATATACTGCACATAATTTTCTGGTTTGTTTTAGGTTTTGTTATATAACCACAATTCCAGTTCATGCAGGTAAAGGTGGCAAAGTGGTGGTTACCTCAGTTTGTCACTTTCTAGGCTGTGCTTGATGCTACTGTTGTTGCTGATAATACTGTGTTAGCCAGGGGTAGCATAAGTGTTCTAACTGGCTGTACTTACTGGTATTCCAAGACTGAAATTGACCGAGGCTCACAAAATATACTGTGGCACAGTGCCACAGAACAAGGGGCTGGGCCAAGCAGTCAGTAACTTCTCATCTGCAACAAATTGAAGAGGTAAGATATTACAAAAGACTCAAAACCCAAAAACTAGCTACATCTGGAAGACCTGGATAGTACGCATTTCCTAAGGGCTTTAAATACTGGCAATAAAGTACCTCACCATAGGCCATCTAAAAGCATTGACCCAGGAATTAAATTTTAAAAAAGAAAAGAAAAGAATATGAGGAAACATTTAAATGAGATGTAACACAAGACATCCCGTTCACCAAAGGCAAACTCAGGGGCCAATGAGGTGGGACAATCCGAAAGCCCCCCACCTGACCTCTCTAAAGTGGTAACCACAAAGCCATCGAGTAAGGCTTTAGAAAAAAATCAAATCAGAAATAATTTCTCAGATAACTACAGAGATGGTGTCCACAGTGAAAACCGTGCTTGGTGATGCTACAGAAGATACAGATCTAAAAAAAAGAACAATAGAGAAGCTTAGGAAAATGATGGAAGCCATGAATGCTCAGCATAGGAAAGAAATGGAATCTATAAGGCAGAGTCAAGCAGACACCCAGGAGAATAAAAGTTCCATTAAAAGTATCCACAGAGATACCCACACCCCTAGGACAGGGGATTGTACCCCGGGGGCTCTGCCAGCCCCAGTTCTCCATGCCCAGCTTCTGCATCTCAATTAAGAAAGCCAAGAATCTCCAGAGAGGTGGAGATTGCCTGAGGTGAGTTCCGGTGACCTGGGGAAAGTTGGAGACCTACATTCTGGCTTTTGAGTTTCTGGGGAGCTACCAGGACACTGGACTGGGTCCAGCAGATTGCTGGGCCTCAGTCAACCACGCTCAGCGGCCTTGTTTCAGTCCAAGAGGCAGGAACCTTGCTCGAGGACTCTGGGCTCAATTGCGCTGGCCTGGAGACAGCTTAGGACCAGCACTGAAGCTGCTGAGTTCATATCCACGCCCCTAGGACAGGGGATTGCGCCCCAGAGGTTTCTCTGGCCCCAGTTCTCCACACCCTGCTTCTGCCTCTAAATTTAGGGGGCCAACTACCTGCAGAGGAGCTGAGACTGCTCCAGTAGCTGAGGCTGCAGGAGGAGATTTGCAACACACCCAGAGGAAGCTTTGGAACACCACTCAAACCAAGGAAATAAAGAAAAATAACAAGAGGAAAGACCAAAAGGCAGGTTCAAATCACCAGCCCATCCCAAGAAAGCCTGGGAGCCATGTACATAGAAGAAAATAGAAGCCATACACCTGAAATGACTGAAATGATATCAGCTGAAATAAAGAAGCAACTAGGGGAAGCTATGGAGAAATTCAAATTAGAAATAATTGCCCAGGTAAAAGAAGAAATGATAAAAGTAGTGAAAGAAATAGTGAACACATCTAGTGAAGACACAGCTAAAAAATTAGAGAAACAAAGCAAATAGATAGAAACCCCAAATGAACACTGTAAGAAACAAACAGAATGTATAAAGCAGACTCAAAGAGATATACAGGAAATCAAAAATTCTATTGAAAGCTGTAAAAACTGCCTCAATGAAACTGAAGGTAGAATTTAAGACCTCGAAGATAAGATCATAGCTAGTGAACAGGAAAGGAAAGATCTTTTAAAAATAATAAATAATCAGGAAATAATAAGCCAACAGCTGCAAGATGATGCAAAGAAAAATAACATAAGATTAATAGGGATAAATGAAAAAGAAGGGGACAGCCAAAATGATATCAAGAGGATATTTACAGAAGTAATAGCTGAAAACTTCCCAAACATGAGAATGGAAACTGACATTTGGATTAGTGAAGCATAGAGAACTCCAAATAGCCATAACCAAAATAAAACTACACCCAGACACATAATAATCACCATTCCAGAAACCCACCATAAGAACAGAATACTAAAAGCTGTTAGAGAGAAAAGACAGATCACCTATAAAGGAAAACCTATCAGAATCACAGCAGACTTCTCAACACAAACAATGAAGTCAAGAACAGCATGGAGTGAAGTATTTCAGATCCTAAAGGAAAACCACTTCCAACCCAGACTGACGTACCTGCAAAACTGTCCTTCAAAATGGATGGAGAAATAAGATACTCCCATGACAAAGAACAGCTGAAAAATTTCATGACCACAAAACCAACCCTACAAGGAATGCTGAAAGATATTCTAGATACACATAGGGTAAACCCAGCAAGCAGAGTAGACAATTAAATAGAATGGAAAGCTAAAGATACAACAGCAGAAAGATAACATGTCAACAATAAAGCAATATATAACAGTTATAACCATTAATGTAAATGGCCTCAACTCACCAATCAAAAGAAACAGACTGGCAAAATGGATCAAGAAACAATATCCAACCATATGCTGTCTACAAGAAACCCATCTTACCCAAAAGGAAACAAAAGCAGGAGTAGCAATTCTGTTTGCAGACAATGTGAACTTCAAACCAAGAATGATCCAAAGAGATAAAGAAGGTCACTACATACTAGTTAGGGGAAAACTTCAAGAGGAAGAGATAACAATCTTAAATATATATGCACCAAATTCCAGAGCACCCAGCTATACAAAGGAAATAGTAACAGAAATGAAAAGTCAAATAAGTAATAACACAATTATAACAGGAGATTTTAACATGCCATTGACACAGAGGGACAGATCAACTAGACAGAAAATCAGCAAAGAAATAACAGAACTGAATCATACCTGTGAACAAATGGACTTGATAGATGTATATAGAGTTTTCCATCCAACAACATCAGAATATACATTCTTCTCAGCAGTACATTGGACATTCTCTAAAATAGACCATATACTAGCCCACAGCACATATTTAAATAAATGCAAAAGAATTCAAATTATCCCATGCATGCTATCGGATCATAGTGCCATGAAATTAGAAATTAACAATAAAAGCAACTGCAAAAACCTCACAAACACATGGAAACTGAATAATACACTCTTGAGCAATCAGTGGGTCACAGAGGAAATTAAAGAAGAAATTAAACAATATCTACAAGCAAATGAAAATACAAACACAACTTACCAGAATTTGTGGGATGCAATGAAAGCAGTCCTCAGAGGAAAATTTATTGCACTGAGTTCCCACATAAGGAAGACAGAATGAACACAAATAAACAACCTGATGCTACAACTCAAACATCTAGAAGAAGAGCGAGCCAAGCCCAAAGCCAAAAGAAGGGAGGAAATTATAAGAATTAGAGCAGAAATTAATGCAATAGAGACTAAGAAAACAGTACAAACTATCAATGAATCAAAGAGATGGTTCTTTGAAAGAATAAATAAAATTGATAAGCCCCTGGCCAACCTTATTTAAAAAAGGAAAGAAAAAACTCAAATTCATACAATACGGAATGAAAAAGGTGAAATTACCACAGACTCTGTGGAAATGCAGAAGATCATCAACACCTATTTCGAAAACCTCTACTCTCATAGGTTCGATAACACTGAAGAAATAGACAGATTCCTAGATAGATATGAACTACCAAAGCTGGATGAGGAAGATGTAAAACTGCTGAATAACCCAATTTCTATTAATGAAACTGAAAATGTAATTAAGACCTTGCCAAGAAAGAAGAGCCCAGGTCCAGGTGGATTCACTGCAGAATTCTACAAGAAATACAAAGAAGACTTAATGCTGACTCTCCTCAAACTCTTCAATGAAATTGAAAGGGAAGCAATTCTTCCTAAGTCATTCCTGGAAGCAAATATTACTCTAGTAGCAAAACCTGAAAAAGACCAAACTAAAAAAGAGAACTATAGGCCAATCTCCCTAATGAACATAGATGCAAAAATTCTCAATAAAATATTAGCAAACAGGATGCAGCAAATCATCAAGAAGATTATACACCATGACCAAGTGGGATTCATCCCAGGAATGCAGGGATGGTTCAACATACGCAAAACAATAATGTAATCCACTATATCAATAGAGCCAGAAGTAAGAACCACATGATCATCTCTATAGATGCAGAAAAAGCTTTTGATAAGGTCCAACACTCATTTATGATAAGGACCTTACAGAGAATTGGAATAGATGGTCTTTACCTCAATATGATACAGGCCATCTATGACAAACCTACAGCCAGCATCATACTAAATGGCCAAAAACTGAAAGCCTTTACCTTAAAATCAGTTACAAGGATGTCCCCTGTCACCACTCCTTCTCAACATAGTACTGAAAATACTAGCCAGAGCAATTAGACAAGAGAGAGAAATAAAAGGAGTAAAGATAGGAAAAGAGGAAGTTAAATTATCATTATTTGCAGATGACATGATACTTTACATAGAAGACCCCCAAAACTCCATTGAAAAACTCCTAGATATAATAAATAAATTCAGCAATGTAGCTGGATACAAAGTCAATACTCAAAA